>QRFJ01000080.1:1256095-1280716 GCA_006176705.1 Cocos nucifera | reverse complement strand
CGTCGTCCAGCCTTGCTGCAAGGCGACGGTTCATCCAACGGAGTTTGGACTTTGCAACGAGTTCGTCGAAAGGGGAAGCTGGGGGAGTTCGTCTAGCCGAAGGGTCAGCCATCTGTAGAGTTCGGCCGTGGAAGTCCGGAGGAGTTCGGCCGGGTCCGAAGGAGTCGGCGTGGGAAGTCCGGAGGAGTTCGGCCGCATGGCCGGTCGCCTTGGCTCGCCTAAGTTGAGTTCGGTCCGAAGGAGTTCGGCTGCACGGACTCCCTGGTCGGTCCGAAGGAGTTCGGCCGTGGGATTCGAAGGAGTTCGCCGTGGATTCGAGAGTTCGTAGGAGAGTTCAGCTGAAGGGGAAAACCTGGGAAAGCTCGGATGCCGAACGGGCGTCTGGGAGGAGTCTGTCTCCTGGAATCCAGCCGCTTGAGTCAAGGAGCTCGGCCGTCAGGAAGTTCGGCTCGGGGGAGTTCGCCCTCTAAGCAGTTCGGCCGAGACCTTGGGTGCAGGGGAGTTCGCTCTAAGCGTCCGGCCTCTTAGGGGCTCGGCCTGGCGCCTGGCGCTGAAGCTCTCAAGCAGCTACTGGTTACGTTGGCTGAGCGTTCGGGCCGGCTTCGGAAGGAGGGATTATCCCCAAACAAAGCCCCCACTCCCGAGTTCAAGAATTGAAGGAGGGAGTACCAAAGCAGGCGATGCCGAAGTCTTCTTCCAGACTCGCATGGCGCAGCGAAGCTCGGGGGGTCATCCCCAGTCGATGTTTGGAGTTGAAGAGACTCATTTCCAGCCAAAATTGTTGAAGTCATCGTTGAGGCGGATCAATGTCCCCCCTTCATCGGAGTTGACATCGCCTTCATCAACCGAAGCCGATTCGGGGGAGACCTCCTCTTCGCAAGCCAAGTTATGATCGCGGAGATCCGTCTCCCGCTGATGCTGACACCGAATTGAAAGCTGAGTCGAAGGAGACTCTCTTCTGTAAGAAGCTTGCCGTGACTCTGTGCTAGGCCTAGAACCTTGCTCACGTAGGACGAGTTCTTTTCTGTTCCTAACGGGCTGTGGGGCACTATTCGGACCGTCGCCGAGCTTCTCCCCCATCCCGTCTTCCGTGAACGTCTTCAACTTTGCTCATGCTAGGACGAGGTTCTCCTCCCTTCTAGCCGGCTGTGGGGGCACATGAGGACCGTCGCCTCGCTTCTCCCCCCATCCCGTCCTTTGGACGGGCCTTCGACTTTCTCACGCTAGGACGAGGTCCCCCTTGTTCCTAGCCGCTGTGGGCACATGAGGACCGCGTCCTCGCTTCTCCCCCCATCCCGTCCTTGTGACGGGGCCTTCGACTTTGCTCGCGCTAGGACGAGATTCTCCTCCTGTTCCTAGCCGGCTGTGGGGGCACATGAGGACCGTCGTCCTCGCCTCTCCCCCCATCCCGTCCTTCGTGGACGGGGCCTTCGACTTTGCTCATGCTAGGACGAGGTTCTCCTCCTGTTCCTAGCCGCTGTGGGGGCATGAGGACCGTCGCCTCGCTTCTCCCCCCATCCCATCCTTTTGGAAGGGCCTTCGACTTCGCTCACTAGGACGAGGTCCTCCTCCTGTTCCTAGCCGGCTTGGGGCACATGAGGACCGTCGTCCTCCTTCTCCCCCCATCCATCCTTTGTGAAGGGGCCTTCGACTTCGCTCACGCTAGACGAGGTCCTCCTCCTGTTCCTAGCCGGCTGTGGGGCAATGAGGACCGTCGTCCTCGCTTCTCCCCCCATCCACCTTTGTGGAAGGGGCCTTCACTCGCTCACGCTAGGACGAGGTCCTCCTCCTGTTCCTTACTGACTGGGGCATTTCCGCTCATTTTTTCCTGCCATCAGTAATTCTTACCAGAAACGATAGTGTCGAGCAACGAGAGTTTTATTGAGGGAAGTCTACTGATAGTACATTCTAGGTTTTTCTGAGTTCCACGGTCGGGAAGCACTAGTCCCTTTGAGTTTCTTTAGGCGATAGTTACCAGATCGGATGACCTCCACCACCTCATACGACCTTCCCAATTTGGGGACGAGCTTCCCTTGACTCTGAGGCTGGGAGACAGCGGCTCGTCAGAGCACTAGTCCCCCAGCTCTGAACGCCTTGCTTTTGACTCTGGAATTGTGATACCGAAGCCACCTTCTATTTGTAGGCGGCCATTCGGATGCGGGCTACCTCCCTCTTTTCTTCCCAGCAGGTCGAGGTTGACTCTGAGGTCCTGGGAGTTGAGTTGCCACTCGTTGAAGCCCACGATTCGAGCAGACGGGAGCTTGAGCTCGATCGGGATAACTGCCTCAGTGCCGAAGGCCAAGGCGAAGGGTGTTCTCCGGTCGGTACCCTCTGTGTTGTTCGGTACGCCCAGAGAACATGGTAGAGCTCGTCTACCCAGGCCCCTTTTGCCCTTATCGAGCCTCGTCTTGAGGCCTTGCAGCAGGGTCCGATTGGTCACTTCGGCTTCCCCATTGGCTTGCGGATGAGCCACCGATGTGAAGTGGTGGGAGACGTTTAGTCCTTTCGCAGAACTCGGCAAACCGAGCTCCAGCGAACTGTCGCCCATTATCGGTTATGAGAGCTTCGGGCAGACCGAACCGGCAGATCAGCGTCTTCCAGACGAAGTCCTGCACCTTGGCCTCGGTGATCTTCGCTAGTGGTTCCGCCTCGACCCACTTGGTAAAGTAGTCGATCGCGATAGGAGGAACTTCCGCTGCCCGGACGCCGTTGGGAAGGGGCTGAGGATATCCATTCCCCCACTGTGCGAATGGCCAGGGTGCAGCTGAGCGGAGTGAGTTCGGATGCCGGCTGCCTTTGCACGCTGGCATTCTTCTGACAGCGGTCACACCTCTTTCATATATTCCATGGAATCACAAAAGTAGGGTCGGCCAGTAATACCCCTTGCCGAAGTAGTTTTTGCGATAGGGATCTGGCTCCTACGTGACTTCCGCAGAGTCCTTCGTGGACATCCTGCAGCGCGATGCAGGCTTCAGAGGTCGGAGACACCTCAGCAATGGGAGGGAGTACGACCTTTTATATAACCTTGCCTTCGTACAAGACGTAGCGGGAGGCTGATTTCTGAGCTTCCGAGCTTCTCTCGGTTCGTGGGGGAGAACCCCTTCTTCGAGGTAGGCGATTATGCGGATCGATCCAGCTGGCTCGAAGTCCGTCCGCAGGACGGCCGGAGGTTCTTCGTGTGGTCGGGCGCTTCAGAGTTTCCAAAACACCTCTTTTGGTAGTTCGGCCGGGGCAGAGGTGGCCAACTTGGAGAGGAGGTCGGCCCTTGTATTCCCGGTCCTCGGGATGTGCCGAATGTCGAAGCTGTCGAAGGCTGGTATTAAGTTCTTCACCTTCCCGAGGTACATCACCATGCTTTTCTCCCGCGCCTCGTAGCCGTGCCACCGACCTGACCGACCACCAACTGGGAATCGCTATAGACTTGAAGCCGACCCATTTTTCAATTTCCCTTGGCTATTCTGCAGCCCGACTATCAGCGCTTCATAGTTCGGCCCCATTGTTGGTTGCGGGGAAACTCGAAGCGCAACGCGTACTCGGTGACGACCCCTCGGGGCTAACCAGGACCAGCCCAGCACCGGCCCCGCTAGAGTTGGACGAGCCATCCACATGCAGAACCCAGGCGCCTTCAAGGAGGTCGGCCCTTTCTTCAGGGAAGCTCGACCGCCACAGCTCGACTTCGTCGGGGCCTGGTCTCCCACTGATGATAGTCTCGCTTGATTCAAGCTCGGCTTCAACTGGGCGGTGCATTCCAGCACGAAGTCCGCCAGTATCTGAGCCTTGATCGATGGCCTGGGCCGGTAATTGATGTCGAACTCCGTGAGCTCGATTCGCCCATTTTGCGATTCTTCAATTCTTGCTGAAGCGTACCTGGTTTCCGCGTCCCTCAAGGCTCGGCTCACGTAATAGACTGGTTGTTGCGCCTTCGCATCTTCTCTGACCAAGACAGCCGCCAGGGCCATTGGAGAGACAGCTAGGTATAGGAGCAGCCCTTCTCCAGGTTCGGGCTTTGCCAGCAGTGGAGGCGCGCCGAGGTAGTTTTTAAGCTCTTCGAATGCCTGTTTGCACTCCGCTGTCCAGCAAAAATTCCTTTCGATCGCCTGAGGACCTGGAAGAAAGGCAGGCACCGCTCGGCCGACCTTGAGACAAAGCGGTTCAAGGACGCCACCTTCCCAGCCAGGCGCTGAACTTCCTTGATTGTCTTTCGGGGCAGTCATCTCCTGGATGGCTCGGATTTTCTCGGGTTTGCCTCGATTCCGCGTTTCGACACCATGAATCCTAAAAATTTTTCCGGAGGTCACGCCGAAGGCGCATTTGGTCGGGTTCAACTTCATCTTGTGCCTTCTAAGTGCACCGAAAGTTTCTTCAAGGTCGGCGAGGTGGTCCGTTCGAAGGCTCGGCTTTTGACCAGCATGTCATCCACGTACACCTCCATGTTGCGGCCGATCTGCCCCTTGAAGACCTTATTGACCAAGCGCTGGTATGTTGGCCTCCTGCATTCTTGAGTTCCGAAAGGCATGACCCTGTAACAATAAAGACCTTCGGTCAGTAATAAAAGGTGGTCTTTTCTTCATCCTCGGGTGCCATGCGTATCTGGTTATAACCAGAAAAACGCGTCCATGAAGGTGAGGAGCTCGTGGCCCGAGGTTGCGTCCACCAGTTGGATCGATCCTCGGCAGGGGGTAGCTGTCCTTTGGGCAGGCCTTTGTTCAGCTTCTTGAAGTCGACGCACATCCTCCATTTGTTGTTTGCTTTTTTGACGAGGACCACGTTCGAGACCCAGGTCGGGTAGTTGACCTCCCGGATGAGTCCAGCTTCAAGGAGCTTATCCACTTCTTCGGCTACCGCCTTCTGTCTTTCTGGGGCTGTGGCGGCGTAATTTTTCTCTGACGGGTCGGTGCCTTGGGTCGATGGCCAGCCGATGTTCTATGACATCGGCGTCGATCCCCGGTACATCCGCCGGGGCCCAGGCGAAGACGTCCGCATTCCTTCTGAGGAAAGGCGACGAGCTGTCCCTCGACCTCGGCCGCTAAGGTTGGAGCCGATCCGCACCTCATGCCCCGGGTCTCCATCGCGTAAGGACACAGGGACGAGGTCTTCCGCAGGTTTGCCCCGTTCTTCAGTGAGGTCGTCGCGGACGTCCAGTCTGTCAACAAGGCAAGGGTCGGGCCGGTCTCCCTCGCGCAGGGCGATTGAGTAGCAGTACTTTGCCAGGGCTTGGTCTCCTCTGACTTCGCCGACTCCATGGTTCGTCGGGAATTTTACCTTTAAGTAGTAGGTTGACACTACCGCCCGCAGCGCGTTAAGGCCTGGTCGCCCAAGGATTGCATTATAGGCGGACGGGGTCCTTACGACAAAAAAGTCGATCCGCGCCATGGCCGATTTTGGGGATCGGCCCGCCGTCACTGCCAAAGTCACCATGCCTTCGACCGGAACGGCGTGTCCAGCAAATCCCACCTAGGGGGGAATTTACAGGTCCTAAGCGGGTGTCAGGTAGGGACATTTTTCGAGAAGGCATCGTAAAACAATATGTCCGCCGAACTTCCATTATCCACCAAAGACGCGGCGTACATCATAATCAGCGACGTTTAAAGAGATTACAACCGCGTCGTTGTGCGGAAATCTGATCCCCTGGGCGTCTGCCTCGGTGAAGGTCACGGGCTCCGAGGTCCTCTGCCTCTTTGCCGATCCCTCGGGTTCGTCGGTCTTTCCCTGCTGCGGTCCTCCCGAGATGGTGTTAATGACGCCAAGAGACGGCCGGTCCTCCTGCCGATCTTCCCCAATCGGTGGCAACATTCTCGGCCGATCTTCCTGCTCTTTGGATCGTCTTCGCAGGAATCGGCCAAGCCTGCCCCGCCGGACCAGCTCCTCGATTTCGTCCTGGAGCTGGATGCACTCCTCGGTATCGTGACCGTGGTCACGGTGGTAAAGGCAGAACTTGTTGGGGTTGCGTTTTCTGGGATGGGAACGCATCCTCTCCGGCTCCGGAAGTCGTCCCTTGATCTCCAGCAGCACTTGAGCCTTCGGGGCGTTGAGGGGGGCGTAGCTGTGAAAACGCCGTCGGAGGGGAGAACCTTGGCGCGGGGAGGGACCTCGTCGCGAGGGAGAACCTCGGCGCCGGGGGGAACCTCGGCGTCGGGTGGGACTTCGGTGCCGAGGAGGACTTCGGCGCGCCCTTTCCGTCGGTGGCTTCCCGCCCCCGAGCCTGAGGTGGAGTCCGGGCACGCCCGCGACCAGGGGGAGTTCGGGAACGCGGCCAGGCTTCGGTGCGCTTTCTTTCCTCGGCAGGCCTTCCCGCTCTGCCTACTCGTCGCTTGTCGCGAGCTTCACCATCCTTGGCCTCGAAAGCCTCTTCTGCCCGGGCATAGCTTTCGGCCCGAGCTAGCATGTCAGCGAAGTCCCTGGGATATTTCTTCTCCAGGGAAAACAGCAGGTCGTTCTTCTGAAGGCCGCCCTTGAGGGCGGCCATAGCAACTGATTGGTCCAGGTTCCGGACTTCCAGCGCGGCAGTGTTGAACCGGGTGACGTAAGCCCGGATGGGTTCCCCCTCTTTTTGCCTGATGGCCAACAGGGAATCCGAGCCTCTGCGCGGCCGTTTGCTGCTGACGAAGTGGGCCGCGAATTGTTGACTCATTTGGTCAAACGACAGGATGGTGCCCGGCTTAAGCGCCGAGTACCAATTCCTAGCGGCTCCCTTGAGGGTAGAAGGGAAAGCCCGACACAAAATGGCATCAGGCGCGCCATGAAGTAACATCGTCGTCCTGAAGGCCTCCAAATGGTCGACCGGGTCAGTGGTCCCATCGTAGCTCTCGAAATGCGGGAACTTGAAGTTCGGTGGTACCTGTTCCTGCATAATTTTCTGTGAGAAGGGAGGATCAGTGCAAATATCGTTACCGCGGGAGGAAGGAGTACGACGAAGTTCTTCTATGCGCCGTCCCATCTCCATGAGCCTTTGGTCCAGGAAATCTTCGCGATCCTTAATCCCCAAGGTCTTCTCGCGGAAGGGGTGCGAAGCTTCTCCCTGGGTTGAGCCGCGGTCCGAGCAGGGGCTCTTTGCCGGCTGCCCCTCTCTCCCGAGGGCCGGAGGTTGGGTAGCCCACATCGGTCGCTCCTGGACTGGATTCCCGGGCTCCGGGGAACCCCGCGCCGGTCGAGTGGGCGCTGGACCTCGCGAATGCGTGGCTTGCACTGCCTGCACCGCCTCCGTAAGATCGCGGACCTGCTGGGCAAGCAGGTCGAACCGCTCCGCATCTACCGCGAGTACGGAGCGGGCCCGCGTCGCCGGGGCCGGAGTGGGAGCGGATGGACCCGAACGGGATCGGGCCGCGGAGGCTGCCGACCTCCGGGTCGAGGTTCTTCTGGGAGGCATTTTTCTTTTCAGAAAAGGAATACTGAAGAGGGAGGAGAGAGATCCGGAGCAGGGGAGGGAAATCGTCGCCGAGCACTCCTTTAAGAACAAGGGAACCTCGAAGGTTCAGTCCCTTGTTCCCACAGACGGCGCCAATCTGTTGGTGCAGAAATCCGTCGCCGCCGGAGGTCGCCGCAATCGAGGCCGCTGGGCGCCGCCGGGGACCTGCAAAACGAAGTCCCGTCCGGAACCGGTGGGGTGGTGGCTCCGGCAGGACCCTCCGACGGTCAAGTTAGCTTCCGGCCAACAGTAATGGAGTGCTCGGAATGAGTTCCGGAGCTTAGAGAGGTGGAGGAAAGCTTAGAGAGTCGAGAGTTCAGAGAGCTTAGCCTTAGTATGTCGGGAGGGGTCCTTTTATAGCGGAGCTTAGTTGATGGTGACGGCTGTGCCGTCTGGCAGAGAGTCGTCGGGCAGCATGGAGTTTGGTACGGAGAGGAAGGCGTCGTCCGGTAGGTCGTGGGAGCCATACCGGCGAGCAGTCGGCCACATGGAGTCCGGTACGGAAAGGAAGGCGTCGTCCGGTAGGTCGTGGGAGCCATACCGGCGAGCAGTCGGCCACATGGAGTCCGGTACGGAAAGGAAGGCGTCGTCCAGTAGGTCGTGGGAGCCATACCGGCGAGCAGTCGGCCACATGGAGTCCGGTACGGAAAGGAAGGCGTCGTCCAGTAGATCGTGGGGGCCATATCGGCGAGCCGTAGGCCACATGGAGTCCGGTACGGAGAGGAAGGCGTCGTCCAGCCTTGCTGCAGGCGACGGTTCATCCAACGGAGTTTGGACTTGCAACGGAGTTCGGTCGAAGGGGAAGCTGGGGGAGTTCGTCTAGCCGAAGGGTCAGCCATCTGTAGAGTTCGGCCGCTGGAAGTCCGGAGGAGTTCGGCCGGGGGGTCCGAAGGAGTTCGGCCGTGGGAAGTCCGGAGGAGTTCGGCCGCATGGACTCGCCTGGGGTCGGTCCGAAGGAGTTCGGCCGCCTGGGCTCGCCTAGGGTCGGTCCGAAGGAGTTCGGCCGCATGGACTCGCCTGGGGTCGGTCCGAAGGAGTTCGGCTGCACGGACTCGCCTGGGGTCGGTCCGAAGGAGTTCGGCCGTGGGATTCGAAGGAGTTCGGCCGTGGGATTCGAAGGAGTTCGGCTGCATGGGTTCGTAGGAGAGTTCAGCTGAAGGGGAAAACCTGGGAAAAGCTCGGATGGCCGAACGGGCGTCTGGGAGGAGTCTGTCTCCTGAAGAAGTCCAGCCGCTTGGAGTCCAAGGAGCTCGGCCGTCAGGAAGTTCGGCTGGCGGTGGGAGTTCGCCCTCTAAGCAGTTCGGCCGAGACCTGGGTGCAGGGGAGTTCGGCCTCTAAGCGGTCCGGCCGTCTTAGGGGCTCGGCCTGGCGCCTGGCGCTGAAGCTCTTCAGCAGCTACTGGTTACGTTGGGCTGAGCGTCGGGCCGGGCTTCGGCAGGAGCGGGATTTATCCCCAACAATGACCATTAATTTCATGAATATATTTTATGAAAGTAGCATATTTATGAAGCATGAATTTTATTATTTTCTTATTTATGTATATGTATGTTTTAAAAAAATATATATAAAAATTTTAAAAATTTTCAGATAGCTATGAAAGAATCTCTAAAATTAGAAAAGTCAACATCTGGAGCTAACATCCATAAGAAATATGGTCCTACCAATAGATACAAAATTGGCACACAAAATAAGAATTCTATTGATTAAGAAATATGGCTCTGTCATAGGTATAAAGTGACCATAGCATAAATATCTGTAAGCAATATTTTAAAATATGACATGAACACCTGATAAGAATAGTTTGCAAGTTATGTTTATGAAATATTTATGATTTATATATGTATGACTAATTTATGATTATTTATAACATACTCTATGAAATACTTTATTTTTATAATATCTATTATTTTTTAAATATTATATTATTGTAAAAAATTTATGCTTGATCCGGTAAGAAAGCATAAATTTAATTTACTGAGCTAGTATAGCTCATATATTTTTATTTTTCTTTTATAGAGAAATAAGGTTAGAAATAACGGAGGATCCAGGCTTAGGGGTCTGCATAGCCAGCTTGAAAATTTTGTAGCATTACTTAATCTGATCATAAACTTGTAGTTATTTATTTATGAATTTTGAGACATGGATTTTGATTTTGATTTTGATTTTGAATTTAGATGCTTTGAACCAATCTTGGTTTAATTATATGATGAATGATGAAATTAAACCTTTTATTATATTTTGTTCATGAGAGAATTTTATTGATTATGATTAATAGGCTTCATGTTATCAAGGATTGTATGCCTCGATAGCTTGGTGGTGTTATGTCCCGAATTTGGGGTATGATATAATGCTCCTTCCTCTCTCTCTCTTTCTCTACTCCCCATGACCTTAGGTGCTACCAATGGCCATCGATTTTGCTGGAAATCCACCCAAAATAAAAGACACTATTTTCCCTATCTTGGTTGAGCCTTTTTCCCATTTTCTAGCCTATGATGCCCCTTGGTGCCACACCCCAACTCATGTTGCCCAGCCTCTCTACCATCCTTCCTAAAGGTCATGGTCATTAGTGATCAGCTAATGACTTGAAGAAATTATGAAAAGGGGGCAAATATCCTATTGTCTGAATTTTCTCTTGATTTTTCGTTGGTTGGTCCTCTCACCGTTGGCCGTTCACTGCTACCCTCATTGGCCCTATGTCACCAACTATTGCTGGACCTCCAGTTGCACCACTATACCTCCTGAACCACGATCACTACCACCTCCTTTCTCCCTTGTTTAGCCAAAGAAAGGAAGAAAAAAAGAAAAGAAAAGGAAGGAGAAGAAAGAAACAGAAAAAAAGAAAGAAAGAGAAGAGAGAGAAGGTTCTCTCTTCTCTCTCTAATGGCTCTCTCTACCCTCTCTTTTTCTCTCTCTCTCTATACTGATCAAGGACCCAATTCAAAGTCATGGATCCAAGTTGACCCAAAGAGGCCCGGGACCACCATGGTGCCCAAGCAAGTATGTTGGATGGATCGCCTCCATCTTAATTTGAAATCCATTATTGACGAATCATGTTGATTGATCTTAGCTTTGGTCGAGTCCATACCTCATGATTCCTTAATTGAATCACTTAGAACTAACCCACCCAGCCTGTCGAACGACCATCCAGTCAATAGTCTTCCTTTCTTATGATTTAATCCTATCAAATTCATCAAATAAAAATTGATCATATTTTTGATATTTTAATTAGGATTAATAGATTTGTCAAATGAAGTTTAAAGATCTAGGATGAATGAGGTAAGTAGATATTATGCTCTTTATTTCTTTTCAAATCACTATGTTTTTGATAATACTTATTTATTACTTTTTAATTGTATTATATATTGGTGAGAGTGATGGAATTCTTACTGCAATGTAAAGCTCACAATTTCAATTCTCTCTTTCTTTTCATAGTTGTAGGATCAATAGCATTGGATGGATTTGACTATGGAGTTTAAGCGATAAAGTTATTTTATAGACATTGCATGACCTATAAGAGTTGCTCTAGGATTCATATGGTCATATCATATGATGGACCTAGGTAATGGATTTGGGGCATGACAAATCTAACCATATATATATGTGCCAACATGCGGCCAAGCGCTAATTTTAAGATATAATTTCAAAGAAAATCATGGCCTCTTAGCAATCAACTCTAACCATATATATATGCCAGCATGCGGCCAAGCACTAATTTAAAGATATAATTTCAAAGAAAATCATAGCCTCTTAGCAAAAGGGTATTTGATCAATAAATGTGAAGTAGTCTCAGGATTGGCACCATAGAAAGCACGACTTTTATCAGAGTTATGGTGAAATTTTTGCTAGAACTTCCTCGATGTTCAATTTATATTATTGTAATGCTATTTGTCATACCTCAAACCCAACATTTGGGTCAACCACATGACAAGACCGCATGAACCTAGAGTACAGTCCTAGAGATCATACAAGGCCTAGAAGATGACTCTTATTACTTGAACTCTAGGTCAAGTCCGTCTGAAACTATATGCCCTACAATTCTAAAAAGAAAAAGAAAATAAGGGTTATGAGCTTTGCAGCCCAGTGAAAATCCTCTACACTCACATCAGTATGAATATGAAAACATCTTTCAGCAAATATATATATATAACTAATAGAAAAATAGTAAGATTCATTCAATAATTTGATAATTGAATCATAATATTATAGTTTTGTTAAACACGTCATATATTACCAATCAACAATTCTATTCAGTAGTAATTTAGAGAGATTACTTATTGTTAATTGGTTAACATAGTTTTGATCTTGACTATATTATTATTTTGATACTAGACTAGACCCACCTATGCTCTAACTCTACAGCAAGCCAAATACTTACCATATTTCTAGTTGTGGCCAACAATCATATCTCAGCCCATAATTGACGTCATATATACTATATTTCATACACGATGGCTAGTCCAAATACTCTTCAATTAAATACAATTCATCATTTTGACTTGATTTCAGTAATGTACTAGTTACAACTGTTCTCTAGTCCATCGTAAGTCAAATACATACCACGCTTCCATCCATGGCCGGCAACCATAATATCACATCATAGCCATATGGCTAATATGCCATGTTTCATACATGGCTGATTAGTCTATATGCTCTCCCTTTTTTCTCTCTTAAAATCATGCAAAGATTATATTTGTCTTTCTGACATTGGACTAATTACACTCATGATGTAGCCCATGATAGGCCAAACATAATGTTGCATCTCAGCCCAAGAATGACTCAACATATGCACCATATTTTTTACATAACCAACCAATCCAGATGCCAACCATGCCCCTTCAATTATGTTAAAATTATGATCTAATTTTTGGTATTAGAATAGTTACAATCATGCTTCAGCCCAGGTAGGCTAAACATAATGTTGCACCCTAACTCAATGTTGATCCATCATACATATCATATTTCTTGTATGATCGACTGATCCAGATGCTACCCACACCCCATATTGTATTAAATAATGATTTTTTTTAATTTTTCATGATATCTATGATTAAGCACCAATTAACCATAAACTATATAGCATTAATTCATCAACACATAATACAGATATTGATATATACAAAATATGCAACAATGATATAAGTATATTTATATATACAATTTTCATAATCATGTAGATGGTGTTGAAGAACTCTTAAATTTACCGATGATTGACTCAGATACTACAAACACCGACCCACTCCTAGATCTCGATGGTAGTATTTTGCTCAACATTGTCTTGCCCAGATAATTTGCTCACCTATAGAGTAGGAACGCTATCCGTAAATATAAGAGACCACAATGGGCTGAGCGTTTTACTTTAGAAAAAATTAATCATGGTTCACAAGAATTACAAGAAAGATTATTGAAATAGTTATTTTCCTTGCCCAAGTTAAATAAATAGAATTTTATTCTTTGCTCTCTTTTCCATGAAATCATGAAATTATAACTAATTACTAACAAGAATTACATCTAATGGGCATCCAAGATGAAACCTTTTAGAAAGATGAAGTGTCAGGGCTGGAGAAGATGATGCAGGGTAATTATCTAAATTTCATTCAGCAATTTCAACGTTCACGATGCAAATCACCTACCCTTCTTGGATCCCATCTCCAAATTAAACATATATATGCATCTGTTGGGCAATGTATGAATGAAAAATTGAGAAAAGAAGTCCAAACATTCATCTTACCAGATCAGTGGCAGAACATTGTTCACTGTATGCAACAAAAGTATGCATTATGCTTTGTACTTAGTACTATTGGGACTTTGATCCACTAGTTGGCATCTCTCTGCCCAGTGCCCGAGATACCTAAATTGATGTACAATGTGGTGTTCCGATCCTTATTTTGGCGGATCACACTATATTCATGCAAACAGGTCAATATTATGTAACCCATGAGTAGATATATGCAAAGGTGCGGTAGGAAATCAACACAAACAGGGGATTATGAATTATTAGAGATAAAACAGCATCGAAAGGACTGAAGTCACCAATGGAAACAATGCTTGTGGTTTTGTGGCGGTTATGTCGCTACAGAAGGTTGTTGTGTCAAAGCTTTACGGGCTCATGTTCCTTTCATTATACCAGCAATTCTGTTACAGTTAGGTATATTAAGATCAATTTATAGGCACTAACATATCTAGGGCCCTAGCAGGCAAAGTTTGCAGTGATATGTAACAACATACTTTTTTCTTGTGCCAGAAACAAATTTTAAATGAAATCAGTTAGCTCTTAATCAAACATCTGAACCAAATGAAACATCTATCATCTGGAGTAAACTAACTAAGCTTTGAGATGTTTAGGTATTTGAATTTTAACTGATTCTTCTAATAAATCTAGTATTCTTATTTTTGTCGTAGAATTTAAATAAATTTGAAGTTCATCAAAAACTTTTATTTAAAATAGTTCTTAGCTTGATAAAACTCTCTTTTCACATGGATTTTCTATAATAATTTTCACAACTAGTTCTTCTAATAAATCTAGTATTCTTAATCTCCACAACCGGATGTTTCTTTCATTTTTTTCTTTTTTCTAAACTCCTCCTGCATGAAACTTAAGGTAACAATTTGTCAGAAACAGAGAAGAAAGTGAGATGGTTGGCTTCATAAGCATCTCGAGGAACATGCAAGTCAAAAAAAAAAAAAGAAAGAAGGTGCAGGAAGGAGATAGATTATCTTACCCAAAGAGAGGAGACAATAACAATTCGCTAGTCTTTATGTGCTTTGCTTCTTTGATTGAGTATTCTTTTCTTTGACTAAAAATTTTGTGACTGAATATTCACTTGATGGATGTTGGCAATCCTATTCCAATCTTGGCTAGGAGACGCTCTTCCAACTTTGAATCACAGTCATAGATGCGTAGGGACTTCAGTGAACTAGGCATTTCTGACAGTGATTGGAGTAGAAGGGATCCACCTAACACTAGCTCCTGGAGGGAGGTGAGTGCTTTCAAGCTCACAGGTAGGAACCTCAGAGAGATTGCATTATGTAACCGTAGCGCTTAGAGGGAACTGCGGGCTTGTAACAGCCATTGTTCAGGCAAGGATGTGAGCCAAGAGTAATCACACAAGTGCACAACATGAACAGATGTAAGGCTTCGTAATGGCTTCAAGTGCAGCAATGAGGGATCATCAATCTGAAGTATGTCGAGCAACAATGAAGAGCCATCAGCTGCCCCTTCATTAAGATCACTGGTTAATGGTGTCATAGCTACTGCTGCTTCCACAAGCTTAGGGCATCCTCTGATCTCCAAGTATTTAAGTGAAGAAAGTGCTTGTAAACCTCCCAATGATGTTAGCTTTGTGCAACAAACAATGCATAATTTATGAAGTATCTTGAGTCTTCTGAACACCTCTACTAAGGGGAAGGATATGATGCTTGTACATTCCAACAAGTACAACACAGAGAGATATTTGAGGTGCTACATTGCACCAGGCAGTGATGCATCCATTTTACCACGATCCATCAAAGAAATATTCTGAATTGATGAAGGAAGAAAGAAATCGTCATGAGGCGCATTACATCTCTGCTGCAAACGTGGGCACATGCATATCTCGAGGCTTCTTAGCGAGATGAGTTTTTGGAATCCTTCCACTGGCAGATGCACTAGCTTTTTACATTGTTCAATGAACAACTCCTTAACGTCCACAAAATGGTCAGTATGTTGCAGCAAGCCTCCGGCTAGAGACGTTAGCTTGGGGCAAGACCGGATCTTCAAGAGACGAAGCTTCGACCATGACGAGCTCTTGCAATCATTGTTTCGACATTGCCATAGTCTTGGAAGAGTAGTCAATCCCACATCATATGTGTCCAGTCGTTCCAGACTATGAGGCAGTGGGGGCAATGCCACCAACCCAGAGCAATCTTCAATCTTGAGGTTCTTGAGGCAAGGAAACCATGGACCATCCTCTACACCAGATCGCTTCTTCAACTGCGGTATGTTCCTAAAATTCAGAACCTCCAACCGTGGAAATGCAGTGACCATACCACACATACGGAATAAATGACCAACTTCTATCAATGTGCTCATAATATTTTCAAAAGACAAAAACTTGAGGAAAGGTAGCTTCTCAAGAGGTGGGAGGAGCTTCAGATTTTTGCAATTGCTCAAAGTAATGGATTCTAGCATGTTGAGATCTTGAGTTGCTAACCAAGATGGAGACAAAGCACCACTGTAACCAATAATTTTCAGATGTGCAAGACTAGAATGTGGTTGGAGCTCATCAATTTACCTTTGCTGCCAATTCAAGAGTACTATTTGAACTAGAATCCCATTGCAACTGTAGTGTGCGGAGATGTTTTTTATTAAGCAACTTAGCCTCCATAGCATCTTCACAGCTTCTTACATTCTCAAGATTTTTGATGCATGGTTCACCACGAAGATTTTTATTGATTTGGTTGCATGAATTTGTTACTACAGAAATGTTGCCTACATTTTTATTTGATTTGCTTGCTTGAATTTTCCTTTTCTATTAACATGGTCTAATGTGACATCCTGCAACTAAATAATGTGCACGGGATAGTCACTACTTAATTTAGCAAATTAAACACCACATTGTCATTCATTCTATCAAATCTTTCTTTCAAATTAATTATCTACACAAATAGTAAATCTTTTTTTTATATATTGCTTAATTTATTGCAAATTAAACACCGCATCCCCATTCAATCTATCAAATCTTTCCTTCTAATTAATTATCTATACAAGAAAAAAAAATGAATCATTTGTTTATATACAACTTTAATTTAGCAAATTGAACACCGCGTCCCTTTCAATCTATCAAAACTTTGCTTCAAATTAATTATTTAAACAAATACTAAATTAATATTTTATATATATTGACCTAAGGTTTAATTTGAATGATACAAAATACTTGAATATGAACATATTAATTGTGTTTAAGAATGATTGTAGGACCACTAAATAAGCTTAAAATGGTCAATTAAAGTGAAGAAGGAACTCACTTAAATCACCCAAGTCAAAAAGGATTTCAAGCAAATTTTTTCAATGTTTGACTTAGAGAAGTTGACCCCAGATAGTCGGGAGGTAATCTCTGAATGCCCACAGTGTCAAATAAAAGGCCCTAGTTCTAAAAGGCTTTAGGAGTTGACCCCTTGGAAAGAAGAGTCGTACTAGAGAAGACTGCACATTTCATAAGTTGACCTCAAGAATGGGTGAGTTGATGCCTCAACATTCTTGAATGAAAATTAGAGAGCCTTGTAGAATAACCCCTCTAAGAGTCAACCTTAGCACTTTACGTGCCAACTATGATCTAAATGCAGGGACAAAAGAGCCGGGCCCAGAATGATCTCGGACAAAAAATAGAGGATGCCCATGAAAATGCTCACTTCTCAAGTTGACTCGAAGAGAAGATGAGTCGACCCTGAAGATAACGAGTCGACCATTAAAAAGTAAAGTCAACCCTTCTGCATCTAACAGCCTAATGACTAATTTTTTTATAGGTTTCCAATAGAAAAATCCTAACTCTAGTGGCTCTTTCTACCTCTTCAATGAGTATTAGAGAAGTTCTAGACAGTCTTCATGGTATATCAAGCTAGAAATTAAATGGGGAACATAAGAAAAATCATTTTAAGAGAAAAAAATAAGTTTCATTGAAGAGCATTGAGTATATTTGAAAAAGTCCAAAGAGAGAGTAGTGAAGTACATTGATTGCGTGAGCTTCCAAGAGAATATTCGGAACCAACATGTTATTAATCACTCAAGCATTGAAAAGCAAAAGTCTAAGCTTTAATAGGCATCCACCATGATTTCCAACTAAGCTTCAGCAAATTTTAATTTTTGCTCGTAAAGGAGCTTGTGTTTGATATTTATTTCTTCTTGTACTCATTACTTTTATTAGAACAGGTTTCAAAAGAGTGAAACTTGAGGAATAGGTTTGTC
Source organism: Cocos nucifera (assembly GCA_006176705.1). Taxonomy (NCBI): domain Eukaryota; kingdom Viridiplantae; phylum Streptophyta; class Magnoliopsida; order Arecales; family Arecaceae; genus Cocos; species Cocos nucifera. The sequence continues at coordinate 1,263,371 of QRFJ01000080.1, read as the reverse complement.
CCAACCTTGAATTTGGCGGTGTATTAAGACTAAGCCAAGAGAAAGCTTAGTTTGGGAAGGTCTTGGTTGATTTCTTGTACAAAATCATGAATTGATTGTGAGCCTGTGTAAAATAATTGCTATAATTAAGTTGATTATAGTTGAATTCTCAAGCAATGATTCTTGAACGTAGGTGCTAAGTTTGACAAAAAACTACTATAAAACTATTATGTTTGGGTGCGATCATTTCTTGCTCTCAGGCATTCATTTATTCCTACTTTTATTCATTGCTCTCACTTCACATTTACCGAACTTATTGCTTTAGTATACATAATTGCTTTAAATTTTTAAGGACCCAATTGACTTCATTCTCTTCGATTTTATATCTGGACAACAAGCGATATCAAAGCAAAGTACTCTGTCCCTTTACTGACTTTACTGTCACGAGGTAAAGATCATGACAACCTCATTTGGCACTTCACTTGTCAAAGTCCAATCTACATTTGTCCCCCACTCTTTAATAGAACTAATTAATATTGGAAAGCACATATGTGCATTCTTATTCAAGTACTAAATTATGATATATGAGGTGTCGTAATTAGTGGTCTTTATACACTCACACTAATTGTTGATGGAGTGTATTCTTCCAAGTTCAAAAGAGAATGTGATAAATATGATAAGAAATTAGCCTAATTATATACTAAAGCCATGAATATTCTTTATTGCTTTCTAGATGCTATTGAATTTAATAGGATATCAACTTGTATTTAAGCTCAAAAAAATTAAGATAGTTTAGAAGTAACTCATTAAGGAACAAATCAAGCAAAAGAATCTAAAATTAACTATATGCTTTTACATAAAGTATGAACTATTTAAAATAGAACTAAATGAATCTATTATGGAAATGTATACTATAATTATAGATGTGGTAAATGGTTCGAAAAGTCTTAGTAAATCCTATATTAATAGTGAACTTGTTCAAAAGATTCTTAGCTACTTACCAAGGACATTGGAGGCCAAGGAGTAGCAATACAAAAAGCCAAAGATCTTAACTAGTTAGCCTTGGATAAATTACTTGGATTCTTAATGACTCATTAAGCTAAACATGAAGCAAAATAGTGAGAAGGATCAAGGAAGAAGAAGATTGTAATGCTAAAATTAGTGGCCAAAGAAGAATTGGTCCTGATCTCATAAGGAAGTTTGGATGATTTATGAAGAAGAAAAGACAAGGGTACACGAAAAAACCATTGGCAAATGTAGAAAGAAGTAAAGAAAAGAAGAAGGTAGCATACTACGAGTATGAGAAGTCAGGATACTTCAAAGTTGACTGTCCCCTCCTTAAGAATGTCCCCAAGAGAGCTAAAAAGAAGATAATGGTTGCCACTTAGAGTGACAGCAATAAATCTAGCTTCATGGAAGAAGAGAAGGAGATTGCCAATTTATGCCTTAATGCACATGAGGATAAGCTAACCTCAAAAATTAACTGAGTTTATAGTTGATGAGTTACAAAATACATTTCATGAATTGGTATATGACTTAAAGAAACTAGGACATAAAAACAAAGAACTCAGAAAGATTAATCAAGTCCTAGCTAAAGAGAAGGAAGACTTTTTTAAGGAGAAAAGAAAACTAACTGAAGAAAACTCAAAACTAAAAGAAGAAAATTGAAAATATGAAACCAATATTAGAAAAGTTCACTCTAAGCTTAGAAAAATTACAAGTAATCTTAAACAATCAAAGAGTGGTTTAGAATAAGCTAGTTCATGGGTATAATTCACTTAAGAAATAGAAATTTTTAAAAATTATATTTGTCAAAGCATCAACAAAATTTTCTTAAAATATCACATGCTTTAAATATGGGAAAGTAGGACATAAAGCTTTTGAATATAATTTTAAAAGAATAGGTAATACTTTCATAAAGAATAGGTTTCAAAACAAACCATGATTATTAATCCTAAGGATCTAATAAACTTTGGGTACCTAAATTAAATAAATGACTTTTAAATTATAAGTATGTCTAGCAACCCCTGGATCAAAAAGAAGATTGTAACAAAAACATTAGCCAAAATGGGCTAATACGTACTGAGCTGGGCTTGGTCCACTTGACTGGTCTAGCAACCAGAAGAAGACTCCCTCTCAATTTCATGACTTAAAAAGAAAATCAACCTCCCTCTACTCTATTTAACATGCCCCTGCCCTCCTTTTTGGATCCTATACCCAAGTCGTCAAAGGTTGCTGATGATTTTCCTTTTCTTCTCTCATACTTCTTCTTCGTGGTAGTCTATCACTATGCTTGTCGAAAATTGGGCTCAATCATCACTAGAATTTTTGTCAAAATTTTTCCTCAGCCATTGGATCGGGGTTTTTGGCTGACGATCAATAGGATTCTTAGATATAAATATAGGTCCTATTTTCTCCCTATTTTTTTATTGAATTTTTGCCACCATTTACCGTTGTTGGCCACTACATTTAGATTTGTCAATTGTGTCACTGTGGTCTACTTTCCCAGCCATGGGCACCACTGATTGGGGGATCTCTCCTGTTTTGGGACATAAGGGGATCAACAGATCCCCTATTTCGCCAAATAAGAGAGGAACAAGAAAAAAAGAAAGAAAGAAAATTAAAAAGAAAAAAATAAGAGAAAAGAAAAGGAGAGAGATTATCTCTCCCTTTTCTCTCTATTTATTTGCTTTTCTTAGTTTTTCTCTCCACTTTTCTCTCTAGTTCCTCTCTCTATAAAATTTTCTCTTTCTAGATTGTTTGTCTCTCCACTATTTTTTAGCACTTTTGATTCAGTAAAACACTTTCTTTTAATGAGTTTGATCGAACCTGATTAAGGAGTCTTGAGCCATGATCATCAATCAGGGTGCAGCATCCATCCTAGCCCAATTAGGTACTACTAGATTTGATCATCTATGATTTATATTGAACCATTCATATACTAGTTCAATCATGATTTGATAAAATCATCTTAATTTGATCGATCAGAATGCCAAACTATATCCCTTGGTCAGCTTTATTCCACCTTCTTAGTTTCTTCCTCTTCTTTTCTATCATTCTCTATCTATCTGATATATGAACCCAATGAAGAGTCCCAAGCCCTATTGCATTGAATTTGAACCATCTTATTGGTTAAGCAGCATGTCCGCACCACCCAAGCTCTATTGCTTTGAATCCGAGCCTCTATTGTGTTGAGAAAATATCTCGAGATTCGATCTATAATAAGCTCAGAATGAGGTCCAGGACGATGAATGAAATCCAACGAGATTAAAAACAATCCAAATCAAGTCTAGATAAAAAAGTTACGCATGAAGGAAGGCCGAAGGAGGTGACACGATCCACGGGTCTGTCAAAAGGGCCCATAGGCCGGTGCAGGCCGATGGTGGTGCAGGCCAGTCGGTAGTGTGTGGTGGTGCTAGGCCAGCCATAAGCTTGGCCTGCCTAGGTGCGCAAGCGTGTGCACGGGCATGGGCTACACAAGTGCCCAGCCCGCTCACGCGGTCCATCATAGACTGCCAACTCCTAGGCTCACACGTGGACCAAAAAGATGTTTCCTACCCCATTTCACGTGGTCCACACACTATTCTATGGATTGATTACGATCCGACAGCCCTGGTTCAAGCCGATCATGATCGGATGGTCCATAATAGATCCAGATGTGATAAGGTGTGATCTGAGGTTGTTTTGCATGATTTAATGGTCCAGGAGCAAGCCAATCATGATCGAATGGTCCATAATAAATTCGGTCTTGATGAGGATGCTATTTGCATGATCGAAGGACTCTAGAGCGAGCTGTTCATGATCGGATGGTTAAAAATTGATCTTGGATGTGTTTGAGATTGGATTTTCTACTAAAATATTATTTTTAGATTTTTGGAGTCTATATAACTCTGATTAATAAACCGTTTATTGCATCGAAGAGCTGGTGACATTCTGAAGGTGCTAAAGAACTTCTTGAAAGATTTTAGAAAGCTTTTATAAGAATTTTGAAACTTCTTATTAAAAAACTTTTATACAAAGATTGAGTGATAAGTTTTTCTTGTATTTATTTATTTTTTATCTCTCTCATAGTAAAGTTTGCATGCTCCATAAAGGTAGGCTTGAAGTCAAACCTATGTATATTTTATTATATTTATTTTATGATCTTTCTTCTTTCTTTCTCACGTGGTATCGATATCTATATTTTTTGGACGTTATTGTGATCTTGGGCGGATGATCCATGTTCCATAATTAAGGAATCTATCCCAATAATTAGTATCAAATTTTAGTGATACTACAATAATTGGTATCAGAGCTTAGTTATCGTGGTCAAGTAGTATCAGACAGTCTAGATAGGTGGTGTTGCTCGAGATTAGAAGATGGAGAAGACAAGCATAATCAAGATGAAGATCAATCGATTCAATGGAAAGAGTAATTTCTTCTTACAGCAAGCAAGAATGAAGGACGTGCTCATCCAACATGAATTAATCGATGCTCTCTTGAATGAAAAGAAGCCGAATACCATAAAGAGGATCTGAAAGTGGCTACAGATGCAGATAGTGAGTACCATCCATATGTACCTGATGGATGATGTGATAATTCATAAACTTGGTGAGATTTTTTTGATGGTGCTGTGGTCGAAGCTCGAGGAGTTGTATATAGCGAAGTCTCTCATCAACATCCTCTTTCTTTGGAGGTAGTTCTACCAACTGTAGATGATCGAAGAATAGAGGGTATAGGAGCATCTCATCCACTTTCAAAAAATTCTTACCAATCTTCTCAGTATAAGTAAGAAGGTTGAGGAGAAGACCAGGACATTAGTCTTGCTAGCATCGCTTCTTTCTTCATATGAGTCCTTGGTGATTATTCTTCTAGTAGAAAAGAGTACTATCAAGATGGATAAGATCACTGCGGTGATTCTCTAGAATAAGATTCTCAGGAGAGAGAATTCAGCTTCGAATTTAGATGATGGTAGCTCAGCTTTGATGATTTTTGGAGGAGCATGTGGCAGTAGATAGAGTAAGATCAGGTGCTACCGATGCGATGAGTTGGAGCATCACGTCAAAGATTGTCTGCAACTTAAAGATCAAAGGAGGGCTACTGCAGCGATGGTGAGTAGCGAGTTAGAGAATGATGTCCTAATGATATTTGATAAGATATCTACTTCTTTCCAGCAGTAGATTTTAGATTCTGTATGCATCCATCATGTTTGTTGTAGAGAAAACCAGTTTGACTTTCTAGAGAGAAATGAGGGCACTGTTCATCTACCAAATGGATCAAGCCATGCGATCAGAGATATTGGGATGGTCAACTAGAGGACACATGATGGTGCAGTGAGAAGATTGGAGAAGGTTCGATACTTGCTCGATTTTAGATGGAATTTTATCTCACTAAGCAGATTGGATTCAAATGGGTATAGGTTGGTAGCTGGTGATGAAATCCTAAAGGTCATGCACAGCAATAGGATGATATTGGAGGAAAAGAAGAGAACGAGAGGACATTACTATCTGATAGAAAGCCCAGTATAAGATGGAGCTTCAAGAGCCAGAGGGAGCCTAGTGCGAGGTGGAGCTCTAGGTGGAGGTGAATCGGGCACGAGATGTAAGACTCGAAAGGATAAGAGGTGAAGTTTCTATTACCGTAGAAAATTTCTCCAAGCAAGTCTTTGGTTAAAGTGGATACAGCCCATGATGGAGGTAAGATTGAGCAGTCTGGTTCGACTTCCATGTTTGCCCATCTATGAGACAACAGGTGTGTCCCAAGGCATGAAGGTGACATAGATCACAGGCTCTCAGAGATAGATTGAGGCCGAACATCGAGTTGACATGGAGACTGTTGAGAAAATACCTCAAGATTCAGTCCATAATAAGCTCAGAACGAGGTCCAAAATGATGAACAAAATTCAATGAAATCAAGAATAGTCCAAATAGAGTTCAGATAGAGAAGATACGCACGAAGAAATGTCGGAAGAGGTGGCGCGGCCCACAAGCCCGTCGGAGGGGCCAATGGGCCAGCATAGGTCGGTGGCATGGGCCAGGCCGGCAGCATGCAGCGGTGCTGGGCCAGCCATGTGCTAGGTTGGCCCAAGCATAAGAGCATGCATGCGGGCTGTGTGGGCATTGGCCGCAAGGATGCCCAACCCGCTCACACGGTCGATCACGAACCACCAACTCATAGGCTCGCCTGTGGACCAGAAAGACATTTCTCACCCCATTTCACATGATCCATGCACTATTCTTTGGATTGGTTATGATCTAATGGCTCTGGTTCGTTCTGGTCATGATCAGATGATCCAAAATAGATCCAAGCACGATAAGGCATGATCTGAGGCTATTTTGCATGATCCGATGGTCTAGGAGCGAGCCGATTACAATTGGATTGTTTAGAATGAGTTTGGGCTTGATCAGGATGCTATTTGCATGATCAAATAGCTATAAAGCAAGCCAATCATGATCAAATAGCCAAAAACTGATCTTGGGTATGTTTGGAATTGGATTTTCTATTAAAACACTATTTTTGGAGTCTATATACCTCCGATTGATAAACCATTTATTGCATCGAAGAGCTGGTGACATTTTGGAGGTGCTAAGGAGCTTCTCGAGAGATTTTAGAGAGCTTTTGTGAGAGTTTTGAGACTTTTTATTGAAAAAATCTTGTATAAAGGTTGAGTGGTAAGTTTTTCTTGTATTTGTTTGATTTTTATATCTCTCATAGTAAAGTTTCCATGCTTCGTGGAGGTAGGCTTGAGGCCAAACCCACATATATTTTATTATGTTTGTTTTATGATCTTCCTTCTTTCTTTCTCGCATGGCATCGACATCTATCTTTCTTGGAGCTGTTGTGATCTTGAGTGGGTGATCCGTGTTCCGCAATTAAGGAATCTACCCCAATAAGTGGTATCAAAACTTGGTGGTACCATAATAATTGGTATCAGAACTTGGTGATACCATAACATGTTGGTCGAGCAACATATCCGCACCACCCTATTGGTTGGTAGAGAGACTTCGAACAAAAGTTTTTTTTAATTCATCAGATGCCATGATATCTACTTGCTCAATGTGGGCAATCTTGGGCCAGTATGGACCTATACCCTTTTGACACTACTCTTTAAATGATAGATGATGGTGAGGCATCACTAAATCTTTCTAGAGAGTAGGTCTAGCAGTGACTAGGGTTTTAGCGGACAGCATAGCACCATTGTTTGAAGGGAGGAAAGACTTTGTTAGTTTGCTAGAAGGGTTTCCTTAGAAGCCACATTCGGTCAATAAGCACTTGAGTTGTAAGAAAAGGGAACAAAATCTTATAATTAAAATGGCAA
>QRFJ01000080.1:1243595-1251095 GCA_006176705.1 Cocos nucifera | reverse complement strand
TTCCACTACTGGCAGTGCTGCCAAAGACTAGCCCTCCTACTGGGCCATAGAGCGGCACGAGCATAATTCAAAATGCAAGAGCATGCGAAGAAAGTCGGGCAAAGGGGGGATGGCCAAAATGGGAGATGTTGGCAATAGCATGAAAGGGACCGAGCAGGAGGCAAGGGAGGAAAAAGGAGGGGTGGTGGTGGTGCCGGGGGCGACGGCATCAGCAAGGGCACCGAGGGGTGCAATCGGAATCGACATTTGCCGAGAGAGAAGGAGAGCGATGGTGGGGCAGTACCTGCTGGCACGAAGAAGGTATGAGAAGAAGAGAGGGGGCAACGGTGCGATCAGGATCGGCATTTATCGAGAGAGAAGAAAAACCGTGATGGGGCAGTGGGAGGTAGTGGGGTGGCACCGACGGATGCGGAGAAAGTATAAGAATAGAAAGAAAAAAAAAACAATAAAATATTATTTTAAAAAATAATAAAAAATATAATATATATAATAAATAAAATAAAATAAAATATTAAAAAAATTAAAAAAAATATTTATTATAAATATTTATTATTAAAAAAATTTAATAATTATAGATCATAATTATCTATCGTTCAATGTGTGTGTTTGACTAGTTACTTTCAGAAATACAAACATGGCTTTGGAGGTTGTATTTTTACACGAGGTTGCTGTGGCTGAAGTTTAGGACACATCGCTGCTGCTTTGCCTTGAAACTTTTTTATACATTTATGTAATATATGCCTAAGAACAAATGTCCATCTTTCATGAGACTGGTCAATTCAAAAACCAACAAACTGACTCAGAAACAACCTCACTTTGTACTGCAACGTGGATAAAATGGCCAACCATAGTGGAGAGACATGATTATCTAATGATTTTTTCTATATGCTTCGGAATTGAAACTTGTTGGTCCATAGTGTTCCATATGTTAAAAACAACCCGTGAATTTATCAAATTAACTTTTTGCTTGTGCGAAAGAAAATGAAGTTCTGAGATTCTACAATAAAAATTTCATTCAGATGCCAAGCACACACAAAAACTATACTGGATTGAGACATCTTTATATCTTATGCATAAGAAACATCTAAAACAACTCCAAGTTGCAACCGCATTGAGTCTCAAAGTATATGCTAGGGCATTGATTTAACAAATAAAAGAGAAATAACTCATAAATCTATACATTCATATATATATATAGAGAGAGAGAGACCGGATTATTTTTTTTTGAAGTAAAAAATAAATATGCACCACATTTCTATATTTCTATTTCATCGGACAATGCACTTTGAGAACAACTTGTGAGATTTACTTTCAAGTCTATAATATAGCAGAGTGACTTTCCTGAGATTTAATCAAGCTTCAACTTGTGAGATTTACTTTCAAGTCTATAATATAGCAGAGTGACTTTCCTGAGATTTAATCAAGCTTCTCATGACTTTACCTATGCTTTTTGTAGAAGGATCCAAGCGTAGAACAATCATGGTCTGTAGGTGATGAAGCTTGTACACTGATTTAGGCAATCGAGTTATATGACCAATATTATCAATATGCAAATATCGGAGGTGTTTTAGATCACCAATTGCATTCAGGAACCCATGCTTGCAGGCGGTAGATGACTCTAATTTTAGAACCCTCAAGTTTTTAAATCCTTTAAGCACCTTATTAAGGACATCATCCCATCTAAAATAATCATGAATCCATAGGATGAATCCAGGACATCATCCCATCTAAAATAATCATGAATCCATAGGATAAGAGTGTGCAAATTTTCTAACCGAGGCATCCTTGTGAGCATCAGAGGATGATCAATCCTGATAGATAAGTGACGAAGGGTCGTTGGGATATCTCTTGGGTTTGGCTTACCGTAGTCAACTCGCAAGCATTCATCCTGGGAGATGGAGCATATCATTTCATGTAGTAGATGATGGATGACATAGTATATGGTATTTATACCAACCCGGTGGGGAGCTTAAGGATTTTCGTAATAGACTATCAAAGTACTCTCCGCCTACATCTTCTGCACTTATCTTCCCATCCGCAGATGGAAAGATTAACCCAGCGGCCATCCACATCCGAACCAATTCATTCTTTTCGGGGGAAATATACTACAATATCTAAAACAATGTTGTAGCTGTGTTGGAAGGCGAAAATAACTTAATCTCAGTATCATTTGGAAGTCCTCATTCCATATTGAATTGAAAATGCCATTTTCCAAAACCTCTTTCCAAAACTCAGAGCTCAAATTAGAATTTAACATTCCTCTTTTGCTACCAAGGGCGATTGCCTTAGCTTCTTTGCGATTTGGTTGCCAATCGGTTGAAGTTCTTCATGATCATCAGGGTTCACACCAGCAAATGCATGCTTGTTGAAAAGTGAAAGATATTTATTCCATTCTATTCTATGCCCTGCAAATTCATTGATTCCTTGGTTCCCTCCATTACTTGACCAATGTTGTTACCAAGATCTTGCTTCCATACTTCCCAATTTTCAAAGGAGCCACCAGATCCTCCCATATCCTATGATCATAATCATTCCACAAGTCATCCAAGACCAACAGAAACTTATTAGACTTTAGCTTCTCTACAAGAATCTTTTGAAGTCTTCACAGACTAACAGAAACGCATTGGACGTAACAATCTCTTCGAATGTGTCTGTTCTGGTTGCAGCTTGAATGATCTTCTTCATTATGCGAGTCACAACAAAATCGTTGGAAACACAAACCCACATTCTTAGGTCAAAAATCCCCTTAACATCATCATCCTCGTAGACAAGTTGTGCTAGAGTAGTCTTTCCGATCCCAGCCATACCAACTATACTATTGGGAGAATTATGACATACTTATTTTTCAGGTTTCTTCAACCACGCAACTATCTTCTCCCTCTCTTTTTCTCTCCCAAACAAGCAAGACTCGGGAGCTATAATCAGCTGCTGCCTCCTTACATACATATCATAAAATCCAAGGAAATCTCCAACAGAATCAGCCACATGAACTAGATTTTTGACAGCTCTCTTCAATTTCTTCTTTGTATGCATAGCATGTTTAAAGGCAAAAGCGGTAGATCTAATAATTTTCTTAGTGTAACCAGAGGCAGTGGCACGCACCTTTTCTTCTCCACTCTTCACATCTTCCTTGAGCTTGTAGTATGCCAACTTATCCAGCACGTCATTGGCCTCGTCCACAGCATCTTTCAGCTGCCACAGCCATGCTTCCCGCTCTGGGGTACAGTAATGTATCATCTGTAGCTTCTCGATCTTCTCCACGAATGCATGGATCCGCAGAAGGGCAACATCTAACTCCTCGAATTCTTTCTTCATCCCCCACCACACGGGATGCTCCTTCACGGAGAAGGCCAACCCAATCAGCTCACGGATTCCAGGAGACGCAAACCACCCAGCGATTACCAGATCTTTCCGCATGGTGAAGCAACCACTACTCGCCAACTCCAGGTGATAACAACAAACTCCACCTAACAACATCCAGAAAACAGGAAAAAAAAAAAAAAAAAAAGAGAAGACATTGATAAGTGCATCCACGGTGATAGCGACCCCAGAAAACTAATAACAACAAACTCGATCCAACCAGAGATATCAAGAAAACAACAAGGGAAAAATGAGAAGACATTGACCGCGGTGAAATAATGGCTAATTCTTTATTTATAATTACAAATTGCCCCCGCCATCTACAATGGATCCGATTTGTCTGTACTTCTGTAAGTAAAATCTCTATACTCATACCCGCCCATCAAAGTTAGGTCGGATCAAGTAGAGATGCAGGTTAGATTGGATCAGATATATAAGAAAGATTGATCGAATCGAATATATATAAATAATATAAAATTATCATAATTTTGAATGAGGGATATGTACTAAGATTATCTTGGATGAAGGCATTTCATTACTCGTACCTGACCCAAATCTGCTTCTAGTATTTTTTTAAAAAAATTCATATCTATCTTGGATTCCAATCAGACTAGGTAAAGCCTATTCCATTCGGGTTGGATCGATTCGGATACCCAATAAATTGGATAAAATTGCCATCCATGTCCCCATCGAAGAACTTGGTACGTTTATATTTTAGAAAATAAGGCTGGCATATGGATTCCAGATGCAAGCCTAAAATCTACCCTACCCATACCATATCCGAGCAAACCCGATCACGAAATACAAGTACTAGCCTCGGTGGCCACCTGAGATGGATCACTCGCCTCAAGTGCAAGTTGGGGCTGGGTCGACCATATTTCATGATCACTCGGGACTATCTTCCCCCTCCTACCACCATCAAAAGAAGTACTCTCTTGGAAGGACATGATTGAAGGAAAAAGAAGAAAGAGCAAGGGAGATGAAGAAGGACTAAAAAAGAAAGATGATAAGGAAAAGAGAAATCCCAAGCAAAGGACACTCTGAACCTAAAAATGGGAAGGAGAGATCTACCTAGGGGGAAGAGAACCTTCTCCTCTGGATCCGGTGGTTCTCCTTAACTTAGGCGATCATCAAAATAATCTTCTTCTTCAATTGTCTGGGCGCAAGGGAGCTTCTGGAACCTCAATGGCAGGATCTCCGCACTAGAAAAGCAGCAGCAAAATGACAGTGGAAATAAACACCATCCTATATATAGAAAGAAGCAATGGCCCATATCGATCTGCCTACTGTTGGATTCAATCCACTTGTCAACAAGCCAGAGAGACTGCAAAAGGACCGTTTCATCATATCCATTTTGATCAAGCCATGTAGACTCAATCCAAGTAGTGGTTCAGCTGGCCAATGAAAAAATAACACATGCCCCACATCACCTGGGTTATAGTAGGATAGCTAATGATGATTTTACGTTCCATCATGCTTCCTTAAATGCTAGGTACGATGGATATGGTGAAATTCCTTCAAATGAGGTAGTGTGTCGCTTCAAATCATTAAAAAATTAAATCAAGCAATCGCATGGCTTAATTTTTGGTAAGGAAAATTAATTGATGTCTTTCGAAAAATAACTTTCCACATCCATCGCAGAAAATTTCACTCCATGTCTGAAAAGTAGGAGGCAAGTGTTGGTACGAACAATCATCACTAGCCATGTGACATCACTAAAGAGGTATCGGTCCAAATGACTACTAAAAATATGGCAAGTATCCATCTTAGATTAGCAAAATACCGACCTAAAGCTTAAATTAATCCATACCATGGCCAAGTATGGTATATTGGTTAAAATATTCAAATCAGATCAGCAATATACCGACGACTATCACAGCCAGATTGATAAATCACCATCCTCAACGACACCTTGATTCACTATAAATCAAAATGGGTCTTAAATCGATTTGCAGATTAGCTATACAAGATGAGATCAGCAGTTCATCATTCTAAAAATCGATGGCCCACCTCCCTAAACAACCTTTTCACAAGAGATCGAATTTATACTACCAAACAATAATTCGCCTAACAGCTGAGCACGAGATCAGGCTTATCCCTGCTACCACATAATAAAAAAATAGAGTATTAGTGACGGCATTTTTATCATCGCTAATAATCGATATTAACGATGGCAAAATTATCGTCGCTAATAATTTTTTTTTATCGATAGCTTTAATGATGAAAGTTTAGCCATCATTAATAGTTATTAGCGATGGTAGTGGTGACAGCAATGCCATTACTATAGATATTAGCGACGGTAGTTAGCCATTGCTAATATTAAGTAATTTTATTTTTTTAATTAGATTTTATTATTATTAGCGATAGTAGATAATTATTAGCGATGGTGTTTTATCATCGCTAATAAAAAATAATTTTATTTTTTAGAATTTAATTATAGAATTATTAGTGATAAAATTATGTTATTAACGATGAAAAAAATTATTGCTAATATTAATAATTTTTAAAAATATTTTTAAAAATTATTTAAATATTTTTTTAAATTATTAGTGATGATAAATTAAGCCATCGCTAATAATCATTGATAATTAATTAATTTAATTATAATTATAATGATATTTTTTTAAAAAATAAACTTATTAGTGATGGCTTTTTCATTACTAATAATCAGAAGTTCGTCGCTAATACGTATTAGTGATAGCAAAAATATCGTTGCTAAATGTCATTGCTAATTTTAATTTTTTTTAAATATAATATAATTTTAAAATTTAAAGTATATCTTCATCATTTATTATCTAAATTATTATTATTAGAGTATCATCACAAAATATAGTCTCGATCCAATAGCCCTAGCTATATCGATCAATAAAATTTAATTTTAATAGCCATAAATAATCGTTTGATGATTTGATAGATAAAGATCACTGATCGATTCAAAAACTTACAATGATGATCTAGATGATATTTATAGAATACTATCAAAATTTTACTTCAATCGAATATCATTATCATGATTAATTTAGCACGAAATAATTTAGATCCTTAAATAAAAAATGAGTGATCAAAAGGTCAAACGGTATTTGATTATAAGATTATTTTTTAGATAAATGATCTTTGCTACTACTTTGATCATTTGTACGGTGGTAATTATAAAATTCAAACTACGTATATATGAACGATCCAAAACTATATGACTCTTGATACTTATTCTTGAAGTTCTTAAGTAATTATACTTGTACTTTTGTAAGATCTATTTAATGTGGATGGTTTATTTACATGTAGTTTAAATTTTAAGATCACTATGGTACCAATAATTAAAGTAGTAGCAAAGATTATTTTTCTCAAAAATTATCTTAATCGGAAGCTATTTGGCCTTTTGATCACTCATTTTTTATTTAATGCCAAAAGTATCCTATGCTAAATTAACCATGATAGTAATGTCCGATGGAGGTAAAATTTTGATCGTATGCTAAAAATATCATCGAGATCATTGTTGCAAGTTTTTGAATCCATAGATGATCTCTATCTATCAAATCATCAAGCGGTCATTCATGGCCATCAAAATCAAATTTTATTGATCAACATAGCTAGAGCTATCAAATCGAGACAGTCTTTTATAATGATACTCTAATGATAATTATTTAGATAATGAATGATGAAGATAAAATTTAAATTTTAAAATTATATCATATTTTTAAAAAAATATTAATGATGAATTTTTTAACGACGACATTAGCGATGATAAGTTTGCCATTGCAAATAAAAAAATTTAATTATCTAATAAAAATATTAGTGATCAATTTTTATTTTTAGCGATGGAGTTTCATCACTAATACTTTTAGCGATGGCAAGCTTGCCGTCACTAATAATTTGCAACTTCAAAACAACCAAGAAAAAAAAAATTTTGCTTCCATACTCATTCTCTCTCGTTTCCACCCCTCATCCTCCTGTCACCAACGTCCAAACCTCCCTCACCCCCCAACCCTCCTTTCCTCTGATCTTCCCCATCCCATTCCTCTAATGTCCCACGATCGAGCTCTCCCTCTCCTCCTCCGTCCCTCCACTATCGGAGCCCTACCTCTCCTCCCTTCCTCCATCCTGCCACCGTTAGAGCTCTCCCTCCTCTCCTTTCCTCCATCC